>JARHVA010000985.1:3742500-3760000 GCA_037957365.1 Torreya grandis | reverse complement strand
TATATATTTTAGATGAAATAAATGTGAAATTGTCTAATAATTCATCATTTTCATATTAAATGAGTTTCATTTAATCATTGGAGAGGGTAGTCTCATATTAAAATTAATTATTTCTAGGATGAGATGTATTCTAATTCAACTAAAAAAAACATATCAAGACATTCAAACATCTCTTTATAATTAATTTTAAAATATTAAAGATATTTAAGAATGGATTTGGTATAATAATCATTTTTAATTTAATTTTACACCTATATTTAATAAATATAATTAGATATTCATATTCATTATGTTTATTGTTTATATTTTTGCCACCATTGGCCAAAGTTGTTTATGTGCAAGTTTTCAATAAGACTCCATTTATGGAGTGAAGAGTAAAAAATATAAAAAAAAACATAATAAACATTAATAAGGATAAAAAAATTCTCAAAAAAAAACTCACAAGTCCAAATTGTTATAGAGATTTCTTTTATTCTGATAAACTAGTTGTTACTTGCAAACTAGTGAAGGTAGTTTTCAAATGCTTGGTACATAAAGGTAAATAAGAGTTAGTTATAATGGTATTATGAGGATTTTTTGGACCATATTACCCAAATATTACATTAATTATTTTTAATATATAGTTTCTTAACTTTATGAACAATTTTTAAGTCAAATAGGTGCTCTAAAACCCTTCTCAAATCTTAATGACTCAGTTTTAAGAGATATAATTGCATTTTTTAGTTCTTTATTATAAATTAAAAGTTGTGAGATATATTATGTTGAATAAATTAAATAAATACACTTTAATTAACTAAAAATTTTATAAAAAAAATTAATAAATTCAAATGTACAGGTATCAGGGTCTTAAGCAAGTAAGAGAGACAGTCAGAAAAGGTAATTTTTGAGAGGTTTAAGAGATTGGTTGATAAAAGGAAATGTTTGAAATGATGATAATGGTTATTAATTTTCCTAATTAAAAAAAATTAGGTATTCATTCATCATTAAACTCATGCAAATGGAAAAACTCAAACCTATGGGCATTTAAAAATAAAATTAAGCAAGCTAGTTAACACCAAAAAGTGCATATTTTGAGTTTTATTGAATAAAATCTTGTGAAATTAAACATGGAAGTTTGTTTTGATGTATTTAAGATTTTTAAAGTTATTTAATGTAATTATTATACCTAAGGAGATATAAAATTCTAAAATATAAGTCAACCCCCTTTTGGCTAAATTTAGGAAAGGTCAAGTCAACAACAAGAGTCTTCAATTAGCCCTAAAAAAGTGGAGTTTAAAACAAGTAAAAGTGGATAAGTTGAGTTAAAGTCTTGGTTAAAATTTTAGGCCCTATTTTTGTGAATGATACCAATTATAAGTTTAACATTTAATTCTCTTTCCTACTATTCCCCCCTTTGGGCTAAATTTAGAAAGTCAAGATGCATATTAGTTACAAGTTAAGATAAATGAAGTCAAAATCCAAGTTTCAAGTCAAGAAGCTCAATTAAAAATCCAAGATAAAAATAAAGGTAAATAAATTCAAACATAAATACACATGAAATATTAAAATTATTTCAATACAAGTTATAATTTCAATAGGAATTAATTGAATATCTCTTCAAGACTAAAGACTTTCAAAGCATGTAAGAGACCTTTGAATTTTCAATAACTCAAACAAGATTCCCTACCTAATTATCATGCCATATTCTAAGGGAAATAATTTTTATACTTTTAAAATGATATATTTTTATTTTGGAAGTGTGTTTGAAAGTTATAATTTTTAGTTCAAGGTTGAGTTGGTAGTAGAGTTGAATTAGGAGTGAACTAGGACTAACAGAGACTCATCTAGAGCTTCTTGTCATCTCCCTCTCTTTTCTTCCTTTCTATATGTACATTCATTTTGAATGACTATGATCAGATTATGCTTTTGGCTTACTAAAACTCTACTATATTTTTTAGTGCCTCACCTTTAAAGAAATAAAGAGCTGATTTTTTCTCCATTTTCAAGTTATTCATGAAATATGTTCTTAATATTCATTGATGTAACTTAGTGAATTATTGTTTTTATTATGTGTTTATGTCTAAATATCTCAACTTTATGTAGAAAATAATAGTTTTTTTAATTCATATAAAATTTCTAAGTCCGATGTTTACCTAATCTAGAAGTGAATTCAATCATTATTCATTCCTTCCAAGCTAGTGTGAGTGTTTGTCAAGACGTGTATGAAATATTGATGCAAGAGTAATTGTATGAAAATGAAGTGAATATGTTCAAATTATTAATATTCCAAAGTGTGTCAATTATATGCATAATCTACCTTTATGTCAGTTCATCACCCCAAATTTTTCAATTTTTATTTCCATGTTCAGCGTGTGTATTCCTCATTTTACCCTTTTCCTAGTCAAGAAATCACTATCTAAGAGAGTTTAGAGAGAAGTAGGTGAGTATACCAAAAGGAACCAATCCTTTATATATATATATATATATATATATATATATATATATATATATATATATATATATAATCTCTAATATAATCTCCCACATCTTAGAGAGTTTCCATTGTATCAACAAGAGAGAGAATAGACACATGTTATTGCAAGAGTGTACTTCTTAGTGATAATATTTTATGGCATGCCCAATGGGATAATAGCATAGAAGATTGATAAATATTGGTTCTAGTTTTAGAAATTTTTAGCAAATACATTACTTAATTATTTAGTATCTAGTGAATCTAAGTTATATATAGTTGGTTTAATCTATCCAAGTTCCTAAAAATCATCAATTAGTATGTATCCTAATCATTTTTTTGGTCAAAACACTACTTTTGTACCTTAATATCCCTCATATCAAGATGATAATATTTATGTCTTCACCTCAAGTATAATTGAACCATAAGGATATTAATACTCTAATAATATTTACTCACTCCCACCCTTAACCATGTTTCCAATCAACCTTGGAAAAATAATGTTCTTTTCGATCAGCTTGAAAAGAGTGTGTAAGAGATAACACTTGACTTTGAGATAAAATGTATGGAGTGTGATAGGGAAGAGGAATATAATAGGCATCAATAATAGCTTGAATATCAAGCCTATATACATTAGCAAGAGATAAAGTAATTAAAGAGATACAATGATCCTACAAGACAACCAATATAGTAGATGCCCATGATAGTGCAAATAATTGACTCCAAAATCCTAATTAGAAAACAAGAAAAAACCCTTGAACCTTCAAGAGAGTCTACTTTCTTCAATTTCAATTTTTAGGAATCTTAATCCTATGAAAGATCCTAATACCATTTTATCTTAGAAACCTTCTTGGACTAATATCTATGATTATGTCATGTCTACTCTTAAGAAATAGCTTTTTCACATGCCTATCCAAAATAAAGAGAAGGATAGTGTTGTATAAGCCTAACCAATAATGTTTCCAAGTTTTTTTATCCCTTCACCCATCCCTCAAAATGAAGTTTTCCATGAATATAAATGTGATAGGTTGATTGTTAAGTGAAAAGATAATTATGAAGTATCAAAAAATGAATACTTAACACAAGTTTCTTTCCCTTATTTCAAATAAATATTGATGAAATCCTTTTTAATGCCTCTTCAATCCCAAATCCCATTAAATAGTATCCAATAATGACCTATATTCATATGCCACAAAATGTAACTTATTTCCCTCCCATCATCTCCCTTTTTTAATGAAATATGGTATGTATGGCAAAAGAAGAACATGCAAGTGAAGAGGAATTTTTTTCAAGACAGGATGATCAAGAGTTTTATTGGTCAAATGATCTTTAATTTGGCATAGAAAAAGATCATGTTGCATCCCTTTAGGATTAGTCCAAAAATTTAGAAGTTTTAGTTCAATCCAATAAAGATGAATATGCATTGGGTCTTATAATCTCACAAAAAAAAAATTAGAAGTTAATACCCCTCAAAAAAAGATAAATTTATGTTTTGAACTTCCTTTTCTCCTTAAAACTATTGAGCCTCTCCCTCGCTACAAAGAGGAATTTGATGAGACATAGGAGGACCTAATTAATGTATAATATAATGAATGTAATTTTGAAGACTTTTTTGAGGTAATTAGATTAGTTTTCACTCTTATACAAAGAGAATATAGGCTAGCAAAGATAGACAAGGTAGTTTTGGTAAGCAATACAACATGAAAAAAAGAGTTAGTCATCTAATTCTAAAATTATAAGAGGTAATTACACTTAATTATGACCATTTTTATGTTATTAAGAAATTTTATCAGCCTATTAATTAGTTTTCATACTCTTGTTCACTATTAGAAGATGAAAATCAGGATATATTTTCTCTTGAAGCCAATCCTACAAGTATGCCACAAGGTCCATCTTAGTTTTTTCAATTTGAGTAGCCAACTTGTGAAGAGGTAAAATTTGGTTATAAATAAAATATTGGTGAGCTACATACTACCAAAAGAGTATGTCTAATCATCTATCTGTATACACATAATATTTTCAAACTTTTATCACTTACTAACCCTCTTTATCTTACAAGAACCCATCAAGTCTTAATATCTTTCAGTGTATTCCTTAAGGGGTGTACTAAGAAAGGGGTAGGTAAACCATTGGTGATTCATAGGATTGTTTTCCCTTTTACCACTTGTTATCTACACACTTGTCTCTTGAAAACCTTATCCCTAAGCTTTTTCTTCTTTATTGCATGTTCCTCAATCATTTTATATCCTTTTCCCCACTTTTCCTCACTTTATGCCCCTTTTGAGTACTCAATCTACTAGGTCAACTGGGTTGACCCTATATAGTTTTGGCTAAAATTCATTTTGGGTCTACGTCATCTCTTGGTTGGCCTAACACATGACCTAGTGAATTATTATCCATAACTATGCTAGGTCAATTGGGTCGACCTTGTTGGCTAAAAATTTTATAAGGGATTAGGGTTAAATCTACCTATATACAAGTTCATTTTTCCATTATTTAGAGAAGATAATAAGAATTAAGAGTCATTGTACATATGTTTATCCACCATTCTACTTGAGAAGCAAGATTAGGGTTTCATACTTTCTTTGGAGATATGGATCTTGTCTTGTGGATAAGTCTTTTAGATGCTTTGAAAGGTTATGTAGCATAGATGTGATTTGTCTTTGTTATCCTTACATATCACAATAACCTCTTGTGAAACACCTTGGCCAAGGGAGAGATTGAGGCTCATTGGATTCATCCTCAAAGGAAAGTATTCGTAACGTTGTTCTTCCTTTGTAAGATTAGATAGATATGAATTTGTACTCCTCTTCTATGCATTAGGATTCTATATACATTGATGTGAGTATATGTCTCTTATGCATATTTACCTTTTTTTATTTTTAACCCCCCACTTTATGTCACAAAATTTGGTGAACACTAAATTAGAATTTACTTTGCTTATTATTAGTTTAGTGAATAGAAAACATAGGACGTAACTAGGTTTATTGCATGATTATGCTCGATTGGAGGCTTTGGAACCCTCCATAGTATTGTGTATTATGATAAAAAATACCCTAATTAGGTCTAGCAGATCCCCATATTAGTCATGTTCTTTATTATCTAATGCATTCCCAATCAAAAGTGTATGGTATGTGTAGAGATAAATTTGAGATATATGAATTAAATCTAACTAATTTAAACCACTCGAATCTCAAACCACTAAGTAGAGTATAAATCCATTAAAACTAAGTGAAATTAGATGAACAAGATATTTAATCAATAAATTTAAATCCTAAATCTAAATGCTTTAAACCAAGATCAAATGGAATGAAAAAAAAGACATTAGGATGATTGATTACCTTGACTTATATTATGGATATTATGATGGCATGATGAGGATGCTTGATGATTTATTCAATGAAGGATTAGATTGACACAGATTAGTTATGATTTTCTATATGGATCCAATGGAAGAGATGAGTGTTTTAAATATAAATAGGAGGGAAATGTATATGGATGAGATTTAAACTTGGTTAGAGGGGATCAAGGGTTGTAGATTATCCAAAGAATTTAAAATGCCTTGGAAGCTCTAGATTTGGATAATTTTAGAGAGGAGGGTAAGAATAGAGAGGATTCTATAATCATTCAATTCTAGAATCCTCATAGGGATTAATTAAGGTTAGATAGGGGCTTATATAGGGATTAGGTGAGTGATTAGGGAATAGGGTTGTAGGATAGCTTAGAAATAGGCTTAGTAGGTGGTTAGGTGGGGTCATCGGAATTTAAAATTCTGAAAGAATAGGTAAGTGGGATTAGGAGATGATCAGGGAAACTAATGAAGAGATGGGATGAATAAGGTTAGTAGAATGATGGATAAAGAAGGGGGGTTATTAGATAAATAATTAGGAAGGGGTTAAATTAGTAGAATAAATTAGATTAAGTGAAATTAGTGTCAACTAATAATAATATTAGTGATAATAATGTAGGTGATCAAATTTAGGTACATACATTTTCCCCCTCTTTGAAAGGGAATTTTGAGTGAAGAAAAGTGGAGGGAGTAATTATATTTCAAAGAAAAATCATGTTATAGATGAGTGTTAGTAGATGACATTATTAGATATGATGCCCCCTCAAGAGGACATGCAAGGAATGATGAGACAGATGACCAATTAAAATAAGAATCTAGGCGTGGGATGAGACAGATAGAGGGGAGGGGATGTTAGATGTGAGATAGATTATGAAGTAGAATTTGACTTGAGAAATGAGTAACAGATTGATAATGCCCCTAGCAAGGAAACATGTACATGGAGTAAATATAATCTTGGCATTATTGTTGATACATCCCAAGGGGGAATCAACCATAACATTATGACAGGATTAAAAGGATACAAGATTTAGATGTATCCAAAAAAAGGATGAATGCAAGGGAGAGATATATGCCAAGATAAGATGATGATTTGATAATATTAATGATAGGTGTAGATCAAATCTAAATTGATCAATATGATGTTGGTGATGATAGAGAAGAAACAATATGATCAAGTGACCAAAACCTTGGTGGATCACATGATGTATGTTATGCCAGACTTAAGGATGAGGATTGATGAGAGAGATAGTGGCCAATATATCCTTGGGCATTAAAACATGGCCAATTGTTGCCTACATAGTTTGAAAAGACCTTAGGACAATTTATTTATGATTCAAGGAAAAATGACAATTGATGGAGTAAAATATGATGATGTTGACTATGATTAATGATTAAAGGATGATGTTATTATGTATAAGATGTGACTTAGATGATGATATGAGGATAAAATATTGGATGTTAGTTAGATAGATTGAGAGGATTAGATTAGTGATGGGAACAAGGATGATGAGATGAATGATGAGGGTGTAGAAGATCAAGCCATCACAACTATCATAAGTCTCATCATAGTCTATGTAATCTAATAAATATGGAACTTGGCATTATGCCCCATGATATAAGGATGACCAAGAGGACACTATGACAAAGTGCATGGGAAAATAACAAAATTTTCATCATCAAGGGCAATTAGAAGTATTTATTATATCTTTAGTGAACTCATAGCATCCTCATTCATTATTTGATAGAAAAAAAGACATAATGTAAACAAAACATAGGATAAACAAGATATATACATGATGAAAGACATGTAAACAAGATAAAAAAGTAACACACATGAGTATCTACATGCAGTTTCCCAATGTCTTGTCTAAATGATTGAATGAGTGAATAGGTCATGGGTTGGATGATCATGATGTTATTATGGACTTAGGATGGTCTTGGATAGACTAACGATGATGATTAAGATTAGGACTTAGAGTTGACCCCAGTTTATGGATATTAGGATGATGATAAGGGTTTTTGAATAATAATGTAGTTGAGAATCAAATTAAAAAGTGGCCAAGGTGATTTATAAAAATGATGTCCAAGGATTACCAATAGATAAGGCCTTGCAAGAGTTCAATCTAGCAAGGAGACTAGGAGATAATGGGATCAAATACCTTTCATACTATAAAAATAATTATTGGATGGGTGATAGATATGGGAGATTTATTTTTATGGATGATAATATCAAGATAGGATGGTATGATGAGTGATGGAGGATTAGGGTTAAAATAAATTATGGGTTAATGATAGAATGGGGTGATGGGTGATGGAGGATTAGGACTAGTAGTAGCATACATCATTGGAGATGTTGGACATTCTTCATGTGATTAGTGCCATGTGATAAAAGACTTTATGAGATCTAAGACACTATGAATTTATGATTCATCTTTGATCTTATCACTTGATGGATGATTAATTGTGATTTTAAAATTATTTGGATTTTGACATGCTACTAGTGCCTAATTTTGGGCTTCACTAGGGTAAGACATTTTGATTAGGTTAATGATTTGACTCTTCTTTATTTTGAATTATGAGATCAAAGACAAGTTGATTATTATGATTGAATTTTTAAATATGGTCTTGGACATTTATATTTTTGGCACACATTATATTACTTAATGATATATGTTCCTATTCATCCTTATTAAGGGAGGTGAATAAGTAATCATTGATGGGGAGAAAAGGGTCCATGATGGATGAAGGTGGTGGTGAGGGCATGATGAGGTCAATAAGTTGTGATGGGGTAGCATAGTATTCATAGGGGTTCCTAAGAAACCCAGTTTTGGCATCGACTAAAATCTCCTCAAGATTAGAAAAAGGATCATGAAGACTAATTGTAGTATATGCATCCAAAAGAGGATCAGATTCACTCTGATTATCTTTGATAGATAAAGCTTGTAAGAATTAATTTATGACATCATCATCCTAATTAGGATCAAAATATATTTTTAGTGATGTACTAGCATTATCAATACCTACTATGATATTAATGAGGGATGATGTTTCTAATAAAGAATTTGATTCATATCTTGGCATTGAAAATGATCCTACTAAAGATATGACTTCTGATGTTGACTTTTATGCATACTCTAATGTAAAAGATGTAATGCTATGATTAGAATATTGATATTTTTCAATTGACATATCAACATGGGTTATTTGATGTGATGGTTGAGAGGGAGATGATGGAAGAATGGTGGGTTCAACAAAGAGAAGGTCATAGAGGGATTCATGAGAGATGAGAGGACTAGGTTTGTGGGGAATAGACTCATCTTTGATGGAAGATTTTTTGAGGATGGGGAGGGATAGTGTAGGATGGGTGTGGAGTCTTGACCTTGGAGTTAAAAGGGAAGGCATTGATCATGATTAAGAAGAAATCTTGGCATTCTTCTTTTTGGTCACCCAAGGATTGAGACTCATCTGGTTCATATTCAATTATTATGTCACCATAGTCGATGAGGTCTTGTACATAATCTTGGAAAGGTCAACATGGATTAATGGTATGCCCTCAAGTTTAATGATATTGATAATATTGGTTTGTTTTATACTAAGAAGGCTTAGGCTTCATGGGATCAAGATGTTAGATGGGTGGATCAAACATTATGTTTGTGGTGACTAATTATTTGAAAAGGGCTTCCAAGGATATAGGAAAGGGAGTATAAGGACCTACTTCACTTGGTGATATGGAAGTGGAATAATTTAACTTATGATCATATTGTGGTTTATGTGAGGGGTAGATGGAGTTGAGGTGGCCAAGATTGGATTCCCTTTGCTAATATGGGAATGGGTAGATAGTGGTTTATGAGTAGTATATGGAGAATTGGTATAGGACTCACATGAAGGGAGTGGAAGGGAGTTGCAATGAGTTGAAGGGGATCAACACCTTCAAGGAGTGAAACACCCATCATAATAAACTCCAAAAGGATCTCATTATTATGGGTAGCTATATATTAGTTTATTAATGTAGGGTCTAATTCCATGGTCATGGATGATAAATGATGGATGATAAAAGGCAGGTTAAGGATTAGGGATGGTTCTTTGAACAAAGTGGGTTTAATAATAGAGCTAGTATGATAGGTGATGGTGATGATGATGATGATGATGATGGTGGTGGTGGTGGTGGTGGTGGTGGTGGTGATGATGATGATGATGATGATGATGATGATGATCATGATCATGATGATCATGGTGATGATGATGATGATGAGGTGGACTAAATATGATTAAGATTATTAAGAATAAGGTCATATTTTAAATGGATAGTTTAATAGGTGCTAACATCCTATCAATGATTCCTAGTTATCGAGCTAATTAAAAGATTGAGGATTTGATGGGTACCTAGATTTAAATTATCAAGAGGATGATATGATGGGTGATAGTTATGAATAGGCAAGGATGATAGAGACTAGATTGATTATGGGTTTGATATATTAAAATTGAAAAAGTGATAAGATGCTAGTAGAACATTAGCTATATATTTGACCAATGGGATGAGTGATAGTGGATTAGATTGATAGGATGAAAATAAGACTAGCTCAAGTCTTCAAGTAATTTTCTCAAGATAGGATAGGGTATGACTATGTGATGAAATTTATTAGGATAAGGGATAATAAGTATAATGATAGATGATGATGAAGGGGTAATGAAAAGCTGGGGGTGAGGATGATAAAAGGTAATGTAAATGAGTTGGGGATAATTTAGACCCTAAGGAGCCAACTAAGATAAGATGAGGATGAGATTAGACTAGATGTGTAATGAGGACAAGGTCAAGATAAAGGATTGATTATGTAATTAGGAAAATATATGATTAGGATATGTAGGTAGTGGGGGTGTTATTAATAATAGATGGGCCTAGGATAGGATGTGACTAAAAGGGTGTACAAGAGTGCAAATTATGTATAAGACAAGATATAGGTGATGGGGATGTGGTCAATGATGATTTGATAATGGTTGGACTATTAGGAGGGGAAGATAATATGGTGATAAAATATGCCTAAGATGAGATGGATATAAGATTTAGGTGATGGAGAATTATCAATGATGAGATGAGATGGTTAAACTAGGCCACAATGAAGACAAGGTCAATAAAAGTGATGGGTTAAGTACTTAGGACAAGTTATGGATGACAAGATAAGATATGATGTAGGGGATGAGGGGATGAACAATGATGGGTGTAACTAGAAGGGTATACAAGAGAATAAATATATGTAGATTAGGATATGTGAGTGATGGGGTGATGACCAATGATGGGTAGATATTGATGATTTGGACAACCTATGAAGTTTGTTTTTGAGGGTGGGTATTGATGATGAAAGGTGTAGCTACTTAAGGGTGACCCATACATACTATGGAAAACCTATGAAGTTTTTTTTCAATCCATGTCTTGATGTGAGATAGGCCTTAAGGATTAAGGCATGCCTAATTTCTAATCAAGGTGTTGATAATCATGAATGCTTTATAAATAGTGAAACCAAAGATGATGGTTTCTATATTTGATAAAGGTTTATGTGTGTGGTTTAGAGTGAAGTGTTGAGAGGCGAAGGAGAGAAAATGTGCTCAATTGATAGATTATTGAGTAGAGTAGATTGAGGTCTATGTGTATGACCATTTGGTCATGGTATTGATGTGATGATAGAGCTATTACTGAGAAGGTGAAGAGTGATAATCAGAGGTCCATAATTAGGTGTTGAAGACATTAGTTAAAATGTGGAGTTTTTCATAGGGTTTTTTATGTCTACTCAACATCTAGGGGGTTGTATCCTCCTTATAAGGTGAAACTTGCTAAAAGTCTAGTTATTGTGGTAGCTCAGCTAGATAGGTGTAGTATCTCCTTATGGGATTACAGTCTCACTAAAATAAGGGATGTTAGTTTCTTGATCAGTTGTATCAAGTCTAAATTAGTTCTTGTTATTATAGGATAGTAGTAAAATTATAGGTTCTAGTGGGTTTTCTCCCCCAAGAGGTTTTCCCACATGTCATGTGTTATGTGTTTGATCTTACATTGTCTATCTTATTCATTGATATTAATAACGTGTATTCTTCATGAATTATTGTGTTAATTGATTAATATTTTAGAAATGTTTGAGATTAAAATTATATTATATGAGATCACTAATTCACCCCCCCCATATTATTTATTGTACCTCTAAAAATTGGTATTAGAGTAGGTCCTTTGGTAAAGGCTTGGTGGCTTCAAGGTGATCCAAGGTACAATATGGGTAGTCATCAAGAAGTTTTCTCTACTTAGTAAGCACACATGTTCAATGGATCCAATTATTCTTTTTGGAGTGTAAGGATGAAGACATACATTATGTCCCTCGGGTTTGATGTATGGTAATCTGTTGTGGATGGTTATGTTGTTCCTACTACTCCTCCATCTAGTGGCATAAACAAGAAGTTATTTGATAATAATTCTAAGGTAATGAATGCCATTACTTGTGTTCTTAAAAAGAATCAATTCACTAAGGTGATTCATTATAAATCTATTAAAGAAACATGGGAAAATTTGTGTATCATTCATGAAGGAGATTCAAAGGTTAAGTTGGCAAAGTTATAGACTCACCAAAAATAATTTGAGTCTTAAAATGAAGGAGGAAGATTCTGTGGCATCATTTTTGTAGAGAGTTGATGAGGTTTTGAATATCATCAAACTTCTTAGAGAGAACCTTGAATAGGCTACCATAGTTCAAAAGGTATTAAGGTCTCTATCTCTCAAGTTTGATCCAAAAGTATTTGCTATAAAAGAAATTCATGATCTTACTTAGTTAAAGATGGACCAAGTGCATGACACCCTTACTTCCTATGAGATGAGAGAAAATGATGATATAAAACCAAAGAATGAAGTAACATTTAATACATAAATGAAGCCAAATAATAACTTCAAGTTAAGAAACCCAAAAAGGATGAGATATCTAACATTGATAAATATGAATTAATTCCTTTGATTACTAGAAATTTTAAATAGGCTCACGGAAGTATAAGGGTAAACTAACCTTCAAATGTTTTAATTATGGAAATATAGGTCATTTTTCTTATATGTTCCCTCATAATAATGAGAATAATGATGATTAAGATCATGGTGAAATCCAATATGAAGACAAGAAGACATAAAAGAGGAAAGGATTTAGGAAATATAAAAATAAGAAGCCCTTCAAGAACAAGAAGAGTCACTACACCAAAGAAGATTGTAGCTCATTAGATGAGAGTGAAGATAGTGACTCAGAGTATGATCATTAAGATGATTGTCCTATTTAAGATGAAGCCATGTTCATAGATGAGGAAGGAAGTTGCTCATATCAAAAGCAGTCTACTTGGAGTGATTCAGAAGTTGATAGAGATGAGGTAGACTATGAGACTAAATTGATGAATGCCCTTGAAGAAATAAAGATTGAGAAGAAGATTAATAATAATTTAAATTCTAAAATCAATTATTATGAGGATAAATGTAGTGTGTATGTGGTAAGATTGAATTAAGATACCAAGGAACATGAAGATATGGTCAAACATCTCAATTGTCAATTAGAAATCTATCTACAAGCCTGGAAGCCAAAGAAGATGAATGTTCAAAGTATGTAATTAAAAATGAGTCATTGAAATATAAGATAGAGAATACATATAGTAATGTGAGGTCATTTATAAGACTTTAAAATAGCTCAAGTGATCGAGACAATATTCTAAGTTTTCAAAATCATGCTAGTGATAGAACTAGTCTTAGATATGAAGAAGAAAAAAATAATGTAACTCAAGACTATATGAATACTATAATGTGAACAAGGAAAATAATAATTTGAATACAAATCATTATAAAAGGAATGAATGTGCTATTATAATGAATAAAAATTAGATCAGATAGCTAAATGCCATGAGGTATGTAAGTTTCAATGGTTACTATTACACATGTAATCAATTTGGGCATAAAGCTAGAGAATGCAAGTGAGTTATTAAAAATGAGTTTGCATGGAACTATGATGGGGTCATTAGTAAAATGGTGTGAAAAATATTAAGTGATTCAAATATATTATTATGGGACACTTTTCAAACCATTTTCCACATAAGGTTAGACATACTGAGTTCTCTCAAAAAAGAGAAGGTTGTTTCATTTGGCATAACATAGGAAACGTTGAAAGTTTCTATCCAAACAAGGTAAGACAAATTGTGTTTCCTTCAAGGATTATTTTTTACTAAAACTATGAGAATATTGGCCATATTTATATATTCTAAAAGCAAAGGTCATTAAGTCAAAATGACTTAAATCAGGCTCTTAGAGTGCAAGGAAGAAGGCAATTTAACTCATGGAAACCAAAGGTGGCAATTATGAGCCATGATGGGACTGTAGGTCCAAGTGATATATTTGTTATGGTGGAGAATACTACAAAAGTTGAAGAGTGCTAATGGATTTCATTTTTTGCTCATGTTGTGAATAAAGAGGCCAAGCTCAAAGAGAAGATCAAAGTGCTGGTTAAAGTTAGTCCTAAGGTATGTATGGATCGAAGTGAACATCCTACCATTACTAATAATGTATGATGCAAATAAAATAAATTTTTAGTGCCTTGTGATGAGGTTCCAATGTGTAAGGAAGATTATATAGATGATAAGGCATGTCATGAATCTATGTTATCTCCATGTATTGTCAATCTGATCATAGAGGAGAATATTGTAGTAGATGAGCATATTTCTTCTCTTAAGCCTAATAAGAAGAAGAACTATAAGTATCAGATGACCAAAGAAGAGAAGGAATATGAGAATTTGTGGGAAACTCTTGGTTTCACACTATTTTAGGACATTGTGAAGTAGGGTGTCTCTGTCTATGCTTCTCAAGAGACTCCTTTTAATGGAGAAGCTATCATGCTCTAGGTGGTTTTATGGTCTAAAGGTATGTTGAAGTCAAATTGGATATTTTTATTTGCTCTTGGGTTTCCTAGTTTGTGCTTAAGAGTATGCAGGTAATAAATGGGATATATTATTTATGGGTTCATAAATATTTTGAAGTTCAAAGCTTGGTCTAGAAGTGTGTAATGGTTATCTCTAGGTGTACAAGAAGTTTCAGAGGTGGACATTGACTAGAAGGAGGTTTGTTGACTCTATTTGTTTTAAGATTTTAGGGTTTTAGGCTTTACTAGAAAAGTGGTTTTCCTTGTGATTTTATCTATGAGGATTATTAATATATTTAATGGCCAAATGGGTTTTCAAATCAAGCTTCATAGATATTTGAAGGTTTATGGTTTTCAAATTATTCATGTTTTTATCAATATGGAGGCCTAATTAGCTAGTAGGTTTTTGAAGGAAGTATGTTTCATAGGATGAGATAAGTGATGAAAATTTTTGTCCTTGAGGGATAATATTATATTTCTCCAAATATAAATTTTTATATCTTGAATATGTATCTAATTAAAATTATGGTCTCTTCAAGTTCCAAGTAGGGCTACAAGGAGTCTAGACAGGCCTAGTGTGAAGAAGTGTGCTTTGTGTTCAATTTGTTAAAAATATAAATTTATGAGTATTTTAAAGAGATTTATAAATTTGGATTATATATTTTTTCATATTTGTTAATTTTCATGAAGTTTTGTTGGTGGTCCTTGAGGTGGCTTGAGAGAGAAGGCTAGTAAGCCTGTATGGTGGTTCGTCATGGTGTGTGAAGATTTGAAGATGCTCAAGAGGTGAAATTTCTCATAAATATTAGGGGGAGTCCCTTTCAAAAGTTTCTTGGTAAGTTCAATTATATTTAAATAATTTTGTGTGTTCTTTCTTCATTGGTTGCAGTGCTTGGTTGAAGTGAGTGTTGATATGGAGCAAGAGGAAGTTGTTAAGGTAAGAAGAGGTAGGCTCAAGGTAAGGGGGAGTTTGTATAATATTTATAATATGGTAATATCCTGTTGGTATTATTTTAAATTTCCTAATATCATTTGGTTTACACATTTTCATTGTGTCAAAGGGGGATAAAGTTACTATTGTGAGAGAGAAAGAAGAGAGAGAAGGAAGATGAGTTGTATATTGTTATATGATGGTTGTTAACATCAATGAAAAAGGGGGATATTGTTGGAGAGTTTCCAATGATGTCATTTTTATTTCATGAAGGTGTAAAATTAAGTGGATGAAGCTCCTTAATAGTATAAATAACAATGACAAAGTGTGCAATGTGCTTGTCCTAGTATGCTTGAAGTATGCTTGGTTGATCTTTAGTTTTAGCATGGTTTGAGATAATTAGGGATGAGTCTAAAGTGTTTATCATGTGTAAGGGGTCATATAAATAGTTAAGGATGATTTTATATATTGTTTTCATAATTGTAATTAATCTATTAGTCCATAATTTTCATCTAGATAGTTTGGGTCTAGTGGCAAAAAATCTGAGTACACAATTTGTTGATGTCACCATTGCCACATATGGATGATTCAAGAGGATTTGGTCATATGGTTGTGATAAAATTTATGCCTATATATTATGATATAAATATTAGGTCAGTATACTAATCACAACAAAAGATATGAAATTGAAAAGGTGGGCTCCTAAGTAGTTTGACAGTGTTTTCCCATTGCCAAATTTGCATGAAGCAAGAAAGATCTGAGTAATTAGTTTAGTAATGTCATATCTCACACATATAGATGTTTTAAGATAATTTTATCATATGGTTTTGTTTATTTTTATGCCTAGTTTATTTATGCTAAATTTTAGATTATGCAATGAAGTGCATTAAAAGATATGCATGTGTAAAGTTGGCCTTCTAGATAGTTCTTGAGATAGTTGGCTCTATGGTAGAAAAATATGAGTGAGAAAATTAATGGAGTTATATATCATAATTTTTAAGGTTTTAGGATTATTTTTTCACATGGTTGGATTGTCTATATGATAAAATCATATGATCCAAATTTTAGATCATGCATCTAAGCACAACAAAAGTTATTATGGTCCAAAGATGGCCTTCCAAGCATATAAGCAATGGCTCCCATAGTCAAATTTTCAAAAGGTAAATTTTTAGAATCATCAATGGAGAATGTTTATTCCAAGATGTTAGGATGCTATGAGATGATGCTAAGTGTTTCATGCTTAACATTGAGGAAATATAAAGATCAAGCTTTTTCCAAGGATCAATAGTAAGCGGGTGTTCGTATTGATCAAAATCAATGGTGGACATTAAATTCAAGAGGTAAAAGTAAAAAATTTCTATAATTTCTAAATGAATGACAATCCCACAAATATTGATGATGTGCATTGAGTCAATATTACAAGATTACATGAGATGAGGTCAACTGTTTAAAGTTTAACATTTGGGCATTGGTGTATTATGCATAAAATTTTAAAAAAGATTAATAGTGCATGTTTAATATAAATATATGAGAGAATGAGATCTTATAAAAGTGACCAATATTTAACTATGACTATTTGCATTTGAATATTTGAATTTAACAAAGGAAAAACTATTGCTCTATATTTTGTCTATAGCTTTTGATACAAAAAGAATTTAATGGTGCTATAACAAGTAAATGTTATCACTTGAACTTGCACCCTTTAAGGATTTTAAAAGTATATCCTCATTAAAGTGGCACAATGGAACCACCTTAGGGTTGTGTGTGTCCCAACTTTGAGGTGGATCTCTAGATTTGAGGCTAGTTCCCTTTGATGTACAACTTTGATCAATCCTACTACTAACACTTAGGGGGAT